>JARVZY010001834.1:0-20047 GCA_030686995.1 Artemisia argyi
AGACATGAGATATTGGGTTTTTAAAAAGTAATAAATAAAAAATCAAAAAGAGATTGTCGGGTCTTATCGGGTTAACCCGATAGCAATTTATCTAATCATAACCCGACCGAATAACACTATCTGGTTATCAAGTTCGGGTCAAAACAACCCGACAAGATTTTTTACCTAATTTGACCCGACCTGATAAGCCTTATCAGTTCGGGTCAACCCGACCTAGGGGTGTAAACGAGCCGAGACAACTCGCGAGCTACTCGACTCGACTCGATTACACATTTACACCCCAATATATATATATATATATATATATATATATATATATATATATATATATATATATATATATATATATATATATAGGGGAAAACATAGCTACAACACAATGTAGCCAATTGGCTACATTTCCTTTGAAAAAAAAGGTGGGGACAGGGGGAAAATATGTGTCAGGGTCTAACCGCAGGGACTGAACTGTACATTATTAAAAGTTTTTTCAAAGGAATTGTAGCCAACTAGCTACAATTAATTGTAGCTAACATTTTCTCATATATATATATATATATATATATATATATATATATATGTATATATATATATATACATACATATATATATATATATATATATATATATATATGTATATATATATATATGTATATATATATATATGTATGTATATACATACATATATATATATACATACATATATATATATATATATATATATATATATGTATATATATATATATGTATGTATATACATACATATATATATATACATACATATATATATATATATATATATATATATGTATATATATATATATATATATATATATGTATATATATATATATACATACATATATATATATATATATATATATATATATATATATATATATATATATATATATATATATATGTATGTATATATATATATACATATATATATATATATATATATATATATATATATATATATATATATATGTATATATATATATATATATATATATATATATATATATAGGGGTGTAATCGAGCCGAGACAACTCGCGAACAACTCGAGATCGACTCGAAAAATACTCGACTCGACTCGATTTTAAACGAGCCGAGCTCGAGCATGTCAATACTCGACTCGACTCGGCTCGATTACACCCTTAACCCGACCCTACTGACACCCCTAAATACATGTATAGAACGGAGTACACTTTATAATAACCACTCAAACCACAACGCGCGAACGGATGTCAACATAAGTCAAAATGTATAAAAATATAAATACATTTTTTGGTGATGTACAATCACATACCATTAGGGCATCTTTAATGCATAGTGCAATACAAAATTCAATACACTTTCACGAATTCACGTCATTGCCATATCAACATATCAACTTTCATACAAAATCTCCACAATGCATTGAACTTAACACGGTTTAATAGATTACCACATCATTAAACTTTTTATAATAACTAAATTTTGTTAAACTAATAATTAGGGCTGCAAACGAACCGGACGAACACGAACGGAGCCCTGTTCATTGATTGATGCTAAACCGTCAACCAAAGTCAACCACGGATGTGGTCAAGATGGTCAAAAAACCTAGAGTCAATGCTCCGCGGAATATAGTGTTTCCCCGGGTCGTTATGTCCCGACGAGGTGTGAATGGTTATTCAAACGGTTTCGTGATCGGGTGAATTTGGATGAAAAGGGTTTGTGAGTGGGTTAACTAAGGAATCTATGAGAGAATAGCTTAAATAAGTTATATGAATAAGACGGGAAACTGGGAAAAACCAGAAACGATTTAAACCTAAAAACGCGTACGTTACGTTTAAGTAAAACGTAAACGTACAAAATTAAAAGTGAAAACGGAAATCTGAAAACACCCAGGGGGTGAAAACGACTTTTTTACAAACTAAAAGGTAAAAGAAAAATTTTAGAAAAAGAAAATAAATTTTAACACTAATTAATTATTTAATATTAATTAAATACTATTTAATACTTATTATTAATATTTAAAACACTTAAATACAATATAATATTAATTAAATACTAAAAAGGTGAAAATAAAAATTCTAAAATTATAAAATAACTAAAAACTAATTTTAAAATTAAAAAATAAGTATTTTTGTCTTTTTATGAATTTTCTATTAATTAATTACTAATTACCTAATTAAACTATTTTAAATTAAGAAAAATAGCAACTGAACAGTAAAAATTCTAATAAAATTTCTAAAATTATTTTATAACATATAAAAGCTATAAAAAATATAAAAACAAGGTTTTTCTTAATAAAAACTAATTATGCTATTTTAAACTAATTATTAATTAATAATTAATAAAACTAAGATTAATTATAATAAATACTAAATGATAAAATAAAAATCTGAAAAAATTACTAAAAATACTTTAATATATAAGGTAATTAATAAAAATATAAAAAAGCTAAATACTTAATAAAAATATAAAAATGAAAAATAAAATTAAATTACATTAAATAGAAACTATCACTTAATATTAAATTTGTTTTTCTTGATTTTTCTTTTACAAACCTATTTAATACTTAAAAACAAACACTTTTTGTAAAAACAAACTTTTTGAAAATCAAAAATAAGCTGAATACAAGCTTATATGGGTGACAGTTGACCAAAGTTGACCAAAGTGGTAAATAAGCTAAAATGAGATCAAGTGGGACCCACAATGGCTAAGTCTGGTCCAAATCAGTTGATGAAACATGAATAAGCTGAAAAAAAAAGTAATTGTGACCACAGAATAAGCTAAAAGCTAACAATAAGCACTTCCATAATCCACTTCAAGCTTAGAAAAGGGACAAAGTAGATGGGCTGATTTAGGTGGGGTCCACAGGGTTTGAGGTCAAAGTTATGGTCAATGTTTCAAGCCTACCATGGGGGGGGGGGGGGGGGTTCAAAGGACCAAGTTTTGGGCCATGGGACCCACTGGATAGGCTGCAGCCACCACCAAAGTGGTGGTGGTGGGCTGATGTGCTGTGCAGCAGGGGATGCATCTCCCCTGCAGGTGTGTTTGAGGGGCAATATTGTCCACACAAAAAAATCACAAAAATATAAAAAATGCAGAAAACTCAAGTTCAGCTGGTAGACATCAAGTTCTGAAAAGATCAAATCCTAAAACACTTCACAAAATTCTATAAAAATCTTGCAAGAAATGGAAAAAACTGAAAACATGCAATTTTGACTTTTTACTTGTGATGAAATTTTGACTTAAGTGTATTTTGATCTTGGTTTTCTGAATGATATTGATGTTTTAAGACCTAATAAGACTAAAATAAGCTAAATTAATTAGTTCTAAACCTAATTGATGATCATTCTACCCCTAGTCCCTAACAGTTAAGAAATCAAAGAGCTAAAAGGATGATTTTGACTTTTTGTGAAACAACAACTGATTTTTATGACCAAACTAAGCTAATTTGACCTAAAGGAACTTGTGTGAACCAGAAATGACAACAACAAGAGACCTGAACACACTGTAATCTCTCAAACCAAACACTACCTTATCTAACTGTTTTTTGTGATTTTCAAGTTTTAATGATGTATAACCTATACTAATGATGCAGAGTGATCTAATAAACTATTTGAGACTTATTGAAGTCAATTTTGCGCAGAAGTAAACACTAAACCAGGCTATGACTAGAAATGCAAAATGTGACAGTTAAATTGAAAATTCTAACAACTATGAGAGTTGTTGATCAAACTGAAATACTTAAACAACTATCAAGTTAATTATATCAAATTAGCTTAGGACAAACAAGTGAGCACACATACAAGCATTGATATAGTGGAGTTGCAAAAAAAAAAAATTGAAATGAACCTTGTGAATGAGCCTGTGATATCCAACTCAATAATGAAGTACTCAAACCCTTCCTAAAGCCTCCCATGAGGATCTAATACCCTAGCCATTCCATGTCAACCAAGATTCTTGCATCATCTTCTTGATAGACTGATTTCTTATTTATTAGCTATTTTTAAGTATTTTTTCTTTAGATTATTGAGTAGACTGTAAATGAAACTGATTAACAACCTATGTAAACTTTTAAAAACTTAAAAGTGAGCTAAATTGAGACTTAACAACAACTGTTTCCACAAAATCAATTCAAACTGAAATTTCTAGTAAAATTAATACATGAAACTGAAAATGCAATAAGACTTGGATTAAAAACTTAACAGATTATAAACTTACATTACAGAGTTTTGACAAAGCTTTCTTACACTAAAATTACAATTAAAAAGAGAAATTACACCTAGGACGATTTAACTAAAACTACACTAAATTAACTCTACACTAACTACTCTCTATTTCTTCTCTTTTCTTTTCTTTTTATAGTCCCTGAGTCATTCTCTTTCCTTCCCACACCTCTCTGAGCTGTTGGATGCATCAAATCGATCCCCATCGTTCAAATTAATATTGGCGGGAAATTGGGAAGGGGCAGTTTGAGGTAACTTGGAGTAATTCAAGGATATTAATTGTGGTTTGGAGGTTTGTGGTGAGTCAAAGAGACAAGGGATGGGAGTGATGAGCTGGAGGAGGGGGGGGGGGGACACAGTGTTTGCAGGTTCAAGTGGGAAGAAGGAGTTGTTTGTTTGACTTTTTGGGGGTCAACGAGGGGAGTATAATAACGGGGTGTGGGATTGGGCCGGTTATGCATTGGGCTTGGGGGTGTTATTTTGGATCAGGCCAAGTATTGGACAAAAAGGGTGGTTTGGTTAGTTTGTTTAGGGTCCATTTGGTTTAGGTATATAATCACAAGGACCATTTTTGTAATTTAGAAAATTGCAAGGACTGAAAATGTAAATGTTCTAAAGTTATCACAAGGATGAAAATTGACAACTTTAAAAACCCAGGGATCCAAAATGTGTTTTTTTTCAATACTTTTCCAATTTTTCACCAAAGGGCAAAATATGACAACTTATGATTGTAAAAGGACCTTTGGTGATAATTTTCCATATTTTGAATATCCAGGGACTAGTTTTGCCAATTTTTGAAAGTTGGGGGACTGAAACTGCCAATTTTACAAACTTTGTACGTTTTTCATTTGTTTTTACTCGTTTTGCATCTAAAACATATAAAACACGATTTTAAAATATTTTTGGTATTTTGATGCATTTCTGAGTGTTTTTGTATGTTTTGCAGTTCAGATTTGACAAAAAATGATGAGTGTTTGAGCACTCATCATTCATGTTCGTTCATTTAATTTTAACCGAACAAATAAACGGACACGGACGCTTAAACGGACGAATTTTCTTGTTCATGTTCGTTTGTTAAGAAAATGAGTTGTTCATGTTCGTTTATTAAGACACTAAATGAACACTAAACGAACATAAACGATCGAACGTAAAAGAAAATAGACAAACAAACATAAACATTATTGAATTCTTCACAATATACTATTTTATAAGTGTTGTTTTGTTTAAACAAACCAAATTTTAAATTATAAAATTAAAAGATATAATATATGAATATAAATAGATAAATAAACATAAACGAACGCATAATCGGACGTTCACGAACATAAATGAACGGACGAGACTTTTGTTCATGTTCGTTCATTTAACTAAACGAACGTAAAATATTGTTCATGTTCGTTCATTTAATAAACGAACGAACATAAACGAACTTTTTACCGAACGGATCATGGAATGTTCACTGAACGTTCAGTTCGTTTACAGCCCTACTAATAATATTATTTTATAAAAGATACAAAACATCTACTTTGAAAAAAAAAAAAAAAAAATCCAACAGTATAAAAAGCATAAATGTGACCAAGAAAAAAAAAAAAAAAAAAAAAAAAAAAAAAACTATTTTTAATAAGGGATGCATTCATCTATGTACGCTTATAGATGTTATAAAATCTATAATCTTACGGTGGTAAGAAAACTTGGAGTTTTTATAGTAAAATGGCCTTACTTTGAATATCTAATTGATAAAAGAAAAATACATTCCTACTTCCAAGGTAGTATCTTGCACCAAAAAGAGTCTCACAATTACTTTAAATATTTAATTGTTAAAAGGATAATTATTAAATCGTATGTACAGAAACGCACCCTATTTACACATACGGGTGATGTGGTGTTTTTGCAATGGATTCTGCATATGAAACAAGGTCATTGAACGTATGCCATGTTATGCATCGTGGATAGCCTTAGTAATGCATTTGAAGCAACACATGCATACACTAGCGATCAAGTTTTTATTTTCTTTTTCTTTTTGCCAAGTTATTTAAACAATTATGTTTAGATCATTAGATCTCTTAAATTTGTAACTACTTTGATTTAAAAAAAAAAAAAAGAAAAAAAAAAAAAAAAAAAAAAAAAAATCTACACACATCCATGACACATACACTTTTATAACTTCAACTAACTCATTTTACTAAACATATGCTAAGTCTAACAAACTTGTAGCAATTATTTGTATTATATAAGCATTTGATAAATTTAATAAACAAAGCAAAAAATAACCTAAAAGTTAAATGCTTCTTTATTAGCATTTTGAAACATCTAAACAATATACAAAAATTAAACATTTTCCGAAATACTCTCCCGATAAATATATGACAGTCAACATCTCCATATCCAGTAAAAACTACACGTTATTATTGTTGGTGTGCAAAAGCTAAACACTCATAACCTATCAAACATTATATTTTAAGGGTTTTTCTAACTTGTGTCCTGGGGGCACAAGTTAAGCACACCAAAAGGATGGTCAATGATGGGACCCATGAAAAAGTACGTCCGGACCCATAGAAAAATACACTTTTCTAATAAAAGATATGGGTCCGAATGTCTTTTTTTATGGGTCTCACCGTCCTTTTGATGTGCTAGAAAAACCCATATTTTAAACACTAAGGCCCCGTTTGGTTCGTGGATTCCTTAGGATTTTGATGGAATTGGAATCTAATTCCATTCCATAACATGTTTGATTCGCAGATTCAAAGAATTCAAAATCTGAATTCCATTCCTTAGCGTGTTTGGTTGATAAATGAAATGGAATGAATTCCTTCAAAATCCCATTTCTATGGAATTCAACATTCCATAGTAATGTCGGGGGAATGTTTACAATTCCATGGAATTCAATATATTTATCATAAAAATCAGTTATTATTATTATTATTATTATTATTATTATTATTATTATTATTATTATTATTATTATTATTTAATTATTAATATTATTATTATTAATATTATTTTATTATTATTATTATTATTATTCTAATAATAATAATATTTTTATTATTATTTATCTTATTATTATTATTATTATTATTATTATTATTATTCAATTTACCAATTTTAATTTAAAATTAAATTTTAATTATTTTAATATAATTTGTTTTTTTCTATTTTATTTTCTTCCAACCAAACACGCGACAGTTTTTACAAATTCCAATTCCTTAAAATTCCAAATCCTTAACATTCCATTCTTTAACATTCCAATTCTTTCACATTCCAATTTCATAGAAACATTCCAATTCCATCAAAAATATTCCGCGAACCAAACGGGGCCTAAAAGCTTGTCTTTAAAATGTCCACATATACACAAAGCAAGTTGCATTTACTAACACACAAGTAGCGATAGGTATGGATAAAACAAAATAGAAACAAGTTGACAAGTCACACAAACTCCCCACTTACATATATATTTTTTCTTTGGAGAATTGATTATCAAACTTTCAATTTAATTTAATTTTTTTTTAGACATTTTATTGTACATATTAAACAGTTGTATTGTAACTATAATATATTTTTAATTGATTGTACAATTAGTGTCCTAATAAACTTTCGTTTGTAATTAAAACATTACATTAAAATTTTAAACATCATGCATATTAAAAAAATGTAAATTAAACTCCACGGGAAAGATGTTCGACAAAACCAATACGAAGGTTTTGATGTGCGTCTGCCAATTTGATTTGTCTGATAACTTTAGTCTTTGTTCCCGAGTTTGTACGAGGTCATCCTCACGATGTGCTTCCTTAGGATGCCAGTCAAGATATATTGCCTTCCCTTTGTATTTTTGAATCATGTTATTAATATGACGCATGTATGCATCATAATATTTCTTATTTTATCATAGATATAAGTCCTGTGGGATTGGCTAATATAGCCCATTTTTTCTTGAGAACACTAAACGCTGGTTGCACATCTTTCCTTGTCACTTAATGTATTCGCTTATACCATATTCACTTGTGGTCATCGTCGTTTGGATGTGAAATCGACGTAACAAGTGTCACCCATTTTGGATATATCCCATCATCAATATAATATCCTCGTCTGTAATTTACGCCGTTAGCCATAAACGAAACCTCTGGTGCTTTTTCGTCTTTGAGATCATTGAATATAGGAGATTGATGTATAACATTGATGTCGTTGTTCGCCCCAGAAATACCAAAAAAAACACGCCATATTCATAAGTATTGTGACACAACTTCCAGCAAAATGAATGGATTCGGCCCATGATCACGTTTACAAGATTGTCCGCGATATGCATTTGGACAACCAAACCACTCACAATCCGTACAATCAAGGCTTCCTACCATTCTCGGGACCCCGTGCTTTTCTTCATGAAACCGATAATATTATTCCACATCAGTGTAACTAGGTTTTTGAAAATATTCTACTCCATATATTTCCATAACCCAGCTACAAAAATACTAAATATAATTACGGGAAGTTGTTGCACCAATTTGCAAATATTCATCAAGGCATCACGGACAGTGTCGTATGTCAATTGACGAATTATGGAGGTGCACTTCATCGATGCTGAAATGTCTTCTCTTCTGGTACAATCAATATTATTATGAAAGAATTCACAATGATTAGTTACATCTTCAACTATGCTTATGAATAGTTCTCGACTCATTCAGAAAAGTCTTACAGAATGTATATGCGTCGTACATCAGATGCTCACTAAAATAAGCGGCGATTAAACGAGCATGAGTACTATAACGATCTCAACTTACAATGTTTCTCGTACCTCACGAAATTTCACTTTTTCGTTTATTATTAGTAAACAGCGCCACACTTTTTAAAGATGACAAGTTCATACTATTAACTTCTTCTTCTGATGATTCTATAAACATGACTGATTCGGAGTCCATTTGGAAAATGAGAAATGACAATTAATTTGTTTGTGTTGTGTGGATATTGAGAAATATGATATTTGAAGATGTGTATAAAGATGATGGGCTATTGCCGTATTTATAGGTAAATAAAATGAAAAAAGTTAATATGTTTTATTTGAAAACCAAAATATAAACGTTGAAGAGGCCAATTTTTTTCAACATTTATTCTTTTTACCTTGGAGCTCGTTTGGTGGTTGAGGCCACAAAAAAGGAACCAAAATGCCATCACCGCACGTGATGGAGGTACCTTATCTATCGGAATTGCGCGTGGTGGTTCACCGTAACCAAACTTATATTCATTTCTTTACAAATTCACCCGCATCCACTTCTTTGTTTATTTCTTTTACTCTCTCATCACTTTCTCTCTCTTACTTCACCACCCTGCAACCAACCATCGTCATTGTCAGATCTTCAATTGAAAATAAAATTGCTTAGTACTTTAACCATTTTCAATCTGACATTAGAGGTTGATTTGAATTACGAGGTTTAGGGTTTGAGTAAAGATGTCAATTTGATTTTGAGAAAATCGAAGTTTTTTTGAGATTGAAGAATGATGTAGCAAGATACAAGAAAAAAGGTTGGATCATTTTTTTAGGTTATTTTTTTGTTGATTTAAATAGTTGGTTTTTTGATTTAGGTGAAAATTTGAGCTGGAATTGCATTAATATAATTAGGTTTTTAAAAAGTTTGAGATTTTATATAAAAATGAGATAATTAAGATTCATGTTTAGTTAGGTGGTTTTATAATCAATATGCAAAAACTCAGAGTTAACTGAAAAGAAAGAAGTCATATCAAATTGATTTGTGACACACCAATTCATGTGTTAATTAGTTATATTGCATATCTATTCCACTTTACTTGCTTGTATAATGTTGTATACCAATCAAAATGTCGTGTATATCAACTCTCTTTGATAAATGTAACTTCTTCACCCGGTCAAGACCCAACAATCTTGGATTGTATAATTTTGGCTAGAAGTATCATCCACATAAAGGAATATTCCTTCTACTTAGAGACAAACCACAAACCACAAAACCTATATAATAAAATAAAAGTAATATTCTATCATGAATAAAAACCTTCGATTTTAAATTGCTTAAAATTTTTGTTGATTACCATTTTGCTAAACGTACGTCAAGTCCGACAAAACTTGTAGTAATTGTTTAATTGTTTGTATTATATAAGCGTTTGGTAGCTACGCTAAAAAAAGCATAAGATGACGTAAAAGCCAAAAACTTGTTTTTATTAATGTTTTGAAATAGTCTTAACCTAAAAAATTAAACAAAATACTAAAGTTAAACATTTCTCGAAACAGTCTCCTTTTCGACAATCAACATCCTAGCTTTTCATTTCACTGTTGTCGGTGTACAACAAAAACTAAACACTCGTAAACGTTAATTTTAAACGCTCATAAAATCTCGTTGTCAAACACAGCCTTCGTCAACATAAACAAAGCAAGTTGCATTTCCTAAAATGCATAAAACAAAATAAAAACAAGTTGCATTTACTAACACACAATTAGAAGTAGGTACTTGGATAAAAACAAAACAAAATATACTAAAAACATGTTTGACAAGTGACACACAAACTCACCACCAACATATATTATTGATCTGGGAGTTTATGCGGACCCTATCATAAGAGGTTTCGTGAGACTTTATGCATTACGAATTTATACAGTGTGCATCGTGATTTATACACAAACTCACCACCTACATATATTATTGATGAGGGAGTTTACACGGACCCTCTCATAAGAGGTTTTGTGAGACTCTATACATTACGATTTTGTACGGTGTGTATCGCGATTTATACATTTTGACCGATACGCGTGACGCATTATTGATTTCTTTCTCTATAAATTCACCCAAACACACCCACATTCATTTCTTTCTTTCTTTTCCTCTCTCTCTCATCTCATCACTTTTTCTCTCTGACGTCATCACCCACCGCCAACCACCACCTAACCACCGCCACCGTCAGATCTTGAATTGAAGATAAGCACAACCCACTACTTGAATTCACTAAACCCTTGTTCAATTTCACTGTAGAGATTGATTTGGAATCTGGGGTTTAGGGTTTGAGTAAAGTGGGTTGTGGGATGAGACATTGATTTGATTTTTTTTTTTTTTTGAGAAAATTAAAGTTTTTTTGAGATTGGTTTGAGTGAAGATGCAGCAGCAAGATACAAGAAAAAAGGTTGGATCTTGTTCTGTGATTTGGGTGTAAAAAATTGAGCTGGAATTTATTGGGTTTTAGTTTTTATAAAAAAAAGTTTGAGTTTTTATATAAAAATGAGTGAATTTGTGGGTCAAGATTTTTAAGGGTTTTTCTTTGAGTTGGAATTGCATTATGATTGTGGTTAGGTTCTAAATTTTACACAAGTTTGAATTTTTATATAAAGATGTGTTAATTTGTTGATCAAGATTCAAGATTCATGATATGTGGTCAATTTTGTCAATTCAACCTTATGGGATACTATGATTGGATTATTTGTGTTGAATTTGATTGTTAGTTTTGTGATTTGGATGTAAAGTTTGTAACTTTATTGACAATTTGTGCTGGAATTCAATTAGGAATATCTTTTGCAAATGTTTGAATTGTAAAAATTTGGAAGGGAAATTTATTTCCACAAAACACTCGAAAATATAGAAAACACGTTTAATTGATGTTTGTATTTTTTATTTTGAAGAAGGGGAAGGAGGGTTGTGGGTTACAAAGGAAAACAACTAAAATTTGTTTTGTAGTTTTCCTTGTTAAGTTAGGAAATAGGTATTTTGTGTTCTGCAAAACATTTTGTTTGGAAAACGTTGATTTGAACGCGATCTCTGTTTTTCTTGTTTTCCACTAAACATTTTGTAGAAAACAAGGGTGTTTCCCCCCAACTAAACGCACCCTTAATTATTTATTTTTTCAGCTTATTTTTTAGATTTGCGTGTATCTTTGTGTTTGAGTTTGATGTCAGTTCTGTAATAAAATAGAATGTTGTTTGAAAACGTGTTAGTTTGTGGAGAATGATGTTATGACTTTTGAGTAGTTCAATTTTGTAAATTTAACACATTAGAAGCTTATGATGGTAGTTCATTTGAAATATTTGACGTGGGACTGCTTTATGGTTAGTTTATAGATGCCTTACTTATAGGTCGAGGGAATTGATTCTTGTCTAACAAATGTATTGCTTATTAGTTAAAATTGAGTGTTTTATGAAATTTTTGGATTGTCGATCAATATAATAATGGTGTGAGTTATTTAGTTATTGATTTAGGTGTTGAAATGACTGGATGGGAAAAAAAATTGAAATACGAAAATTGTTCTGTGTGTTATATTATAGGTCAATTTTGTAATTTAAACATCATGTGATGCTATAATTGTCAGTTGATTGGAACTGCATTGTGATTCGGTATTAGATTCCTAACTTATTGGTCAAGGCCTTTGATTGTTACCTAACATGTAATGACTTAGCGTATGAAATTTGAATTATATCTGAAAATGTTTAATTAAATCAGTGTCGTTCTGTGAAGTTTTGTTAATGATGCAAGAGTTATGATTCGTAAACTAATTGGTTGCGTGAGAAGGGTTCCTTATTTTATATTGTATAGTAGTATGGTGTCCTGGTTTCGTGTATTTAAAGAATTTGGTGAAAAGAATGGTACTTGACGACAATATTAAGATCTTTCCTTTAGATCATTCTGTAAAACTAGATGCTTCTTTTGGGTCTTGTACTCTTCAATGGCTTACCCGATTGTTTGTGTTTTTATCTTTATTACCATGAGCATTTGATATGTTGTTCGTAGCACTTGCTAATACTTAATTACTTCACAACACTCGTAATTTGGGATAGGCATTGACTATAGAAAGGTTTCCAGTTAGCATGATATTTGGGTTGAGTTGTGGTGCATTGTGTATTCAAAATTTATGCTCATTGCCAGATGTCAGTTTTTGCTCTAATTGAAATTGTTAAGTGTGAATTGTGATTTAATGTTGCAATGATTGCATTTCAGAATCCGAAGGAGGTTGAATTCTTCACCGAGTATGGTGACTCAAATCGATACAAAATCTTGGAGATCATAGGGAAGGGAAGCTATGGAGTAGTTTGTTCAGCTATTGACACACACAATGGGGAAAAGGTGGCGATCAAGAAAATAACTGATATTTTTGAACATGCATCAGACGCTATTCGTATATTACGAGAAATTAAGTTACTAAGGCTTTTAAGACATCCTGATATCGTTGAAATTAAGCGGATCATGTTGCCACCATCTAGACGGGCCTTTAAAGATATTTATGTAGTATTTGAACTTATGGAGTCTGATCTTCACCAAGTCATAAAGGCCAATGACGACTTGACTCATGAGCACCATCGATTCTTCCTCTATCAAATGCTAAGAGCATTGAAATATATGCATACAGGTAAACAACGAGGCACTAGTTAGATCGATGTTTAGTGAACTTACATTGTCTTTTGGAATATATCTGATTATGAATTTCTATGGTTTCAGCGAATGTGTACCATCGAGATCTTAAACCAAAGAATATATTAGCAAATGCAAATTGCAAGCTTAAGATATGTGACTTTGGGCTAGCAAGGGTTGCTTTTAACGATGCTCCTGCAGCAGTTATGTGGACGGTAAGTTATATGAAGTATATTTTTTTGGTTTTTTATCAGCCAATCTTTGAAAATGCTCACTAAAACGTAATATTTTCTTTTGTTGCTTTTATTTTGATGCAGGATTATGTTGCAACAAGATGGTACAGGGCACCTGAGCTATGTGGATCTTTTTCTTCAAAGGTACAGGCCGTCAATACGCTTTCTTGTGTCGTTTTCTAGTATGTATATAAGTAGGATAGTTGTATGGTAAATGAAGCTCACAATAGCTAGCTCATAGATCCTTATGTCGAACATATTTGTTTTTTTCAGAGATGTATGCTGCTGCATGGCCAAAGCATGGTTCTTGAGAATTGAGATATGTCAGTGCTATGTGCCTAAGAGCTTGAGTATAAGATTATTTGTGCAATATTCTATGATACTGTGTTTCTGTGTTCTTTGAGTCGATTCTCAACACTGTTAGGTTTTAGAATAAAAAACGGTCCTTAGATGCTGCCATGTTTACATTCTTTTACCTTTTTTCTGTTGGTCAAAGGTGTTGGTTAGTATCTTTAATAATTATTTTGTAACTTGTCGATTGCAGTATACTCCTGCTATTGATATATGGAGCATTGGCTGCATCTTTGCTGAAGTGCTGACCGGGAAACCACTTTTCCCCGGTAAAAGTGTCGTTCATCAGTTGGAACTTATCACCGACCTTCTTGGGACACCATCGCCAGACACTATTTCTGGAGTATGATACACGACTTCTTTATTGCTATTCATATGCTCATTTTTCTATGTTAGATTATTTTAAGTTTATTTATGCAAGTGCTCATTTTTACCTGATGATACAGGTTCGTAATGATAAGGCAAGAAAATACTTGATGGATATGCGTAAAAAGCAACCTGTTCCATTTTCACAAAAGTTTGTGAACGTCGACCCGTTAGCACTCAGGTTACTGCAGAGGATGTTATCATTTGATCCAAAGGATCGGCCAAGTTCAGAAGAGGTGTGAATTACTCTTTAAGTTTTCCCCAAGCCCACTCCTCGTAGCAGTAGTAAGCTTATTTTTATTTTAGTTATTTAGGCTTTATCATCTTTTGTCTTTCTTTCTTTTTCAGGCTTTAGCAGATCCTTACTTCAAGGGGTTGGCAAAGCTCGAGAGGGAGCCTTCTTGTCAGTCGATCTCGAAGTTCGAGTTTGAGTTCGAGAGGCGTAGGGTGACAAAGGAGGACATCCGGGAACTAATATTTCGGGAGATTCTTGAATACCATCCTCAACTTTTAAAAGATTATATGGCCGGGAACGAAAACACCAACTTTCAATATCCAAGGTTCTTATTAACACCATCTTTGCTCTTTGTCTCACATTTTTTTCTCTGGAGCTAACACATATTGCTATTTTGCAGTGCCATTGGTCAATTCCGTAGGCAGTTCGCATATTTGGAGGAAAATGGTGGGAAAGGTGGGTCTGCTATACCCCCTGAGCGTAAGCATGCTTCCCTTCCAAGGTAAGAAAGTTGTGAATCATGTTCTAGTATTGCATTTGTTAGTAATGTGGAATTATCAAAAATATCTTATGCTGTTTAAAATTATGCTGTTTCTATTCAGGTCGTCGGTCAATTCAAGTATGATTGCCTCTAGACCTCAGCAGACTGTAGTTACCGTTGATAATAGACGAGTGATAGATAATACGATTAGTAGTGGTAGAGTAACAGATGCATCTGGAAACGTTTACCAAGCTGCTGCTGCTACTCGACCACCCCCCAGAATGCCCACAGGTACGTCATCAGTCTTCTCTCTTTAACAAATTTCTACTTTTACACATATTAGTAACACGTGTTTATATTTTTTTGTTGATAATTTTGAAGTTAAACAAGGAAGAGTTATGGGTCCAGTTCTCCCTTACGAAGAGGTGTATGATCCAAGGGCGTTAGTGAAAAATACAGTAGCCCCTCCACAATATGTATATATGACAACCAACGGTGGAGATCAAGGGACATTTAACGGCATGGAACCTGTTAGGGGTCCGTCTTCAATGGCCCCACACCCACAAATGCACCAGCAAACGGGCGCAACAAAATTGGCAGGGGGTATAGTAATTGACCTTAATAGTAACCCGTATTACACCCAACCACATGCACATGTGCATCAACGTGGTATGTCAAGCCAACAGCCTAACGACCGGATAGCAATAGATACTAAGATTATGCAGGCTCAAACTCAGTTTGGTCATGCATCGGCTGCGGCTCATACAGTTGTTCAGATTGGACTATCTTAATAGGGTGTTTTATTTGACCCCATATGTTTTTTAATGTTTATGTAGGGTCTCTCTGTAAGTCCTAGTTCATGTAAATTACAAACTATGTTTTAGGGTTGAAAAATGAAAGAGTGGTTTGTTACTGACTTTGTGCTCATTGTTTAGATATTCTTCACAATCAACAATTCTAAAATGGTTTCTGTTCTTTTGTCGCTGTACATAGAGGACCACTGAATCATGATAAGAAAGTGGTGTAAAACAAATTTGATCAGATCTTGTGGCCCCAAAACTCAACTCTCCCAAGTCTCAAACACACCCAAGTGTCAAATTTTTTTGACCCAAAAGAAGGGGAATTGTAGCAACCGGCATTTTTGGGGCAATACTGGACAATACTTGTTCATAAAATTCAAAACCATTTGTGACAAACGATAATTTTCTAAAATCATTTTAATATTATTAACCGTTATACAATTTCGATCTTTTATTTTATTTTATTTTTTTAGAACTCATTTGATTTGAAAACGAGTAATATCTCGCACGCAACACCACACGCGTACCGACACAAATCTAGTAATGGCATAAACTAGTACCTATTATTCGGAACCCAAAAGTTTTTTTTTTTTTTTTTTTTTTTTTTTTTTTTTTTTTTTTTTAATATAAGTTTTATAAAAACGCACTTGAAAACGATATCACTTGTACTCACGACAACCCGGAAAACACTGAATTAAACCGGAGCTCAACAAAACACATGATACACCTAAACCCACTAATCAAATACTTACCTTTATTTAAATTAACTTTTACCTTTTCATTTACCTACACTCAATTTTAATTAAAAAAAAAAAAAAAAAAAGAAAGGATAAAACATAAAACGTTAAACGTTCCTTCTTCTCACTTACCCTCACAAACGTTTCCCCTTCCTTCTTTCCCTTCTGCATCGCTCCATCCCTTCTTTCACAAACATTGACAAATGCGTTTAGTTGATGTTTGTATTTTCTATTTTGAAGAAGGGAAGGAGGGTTGTGGGTCACAAAGGAAAACAAGGAAAACAACTAAAATTTGTTTTGTAATTTTCCTTGTTAAGTTAGAAAATAGGGGAGTTTGTGTTTTGCAAAACATTTTGTTGGAAAACGTTTATTTGAACGCGATCTCTATTTTTCTTGTTTTTCACAAAATATTTTGTGGAAAACAAGGGTGTTTTCCCACAACTAAACGCAACCTAACTTTTGCTATCAAATCAGATCTGACCTGATCGATGCCCACAAGAAATCGATTAGTTTTGTTTAATTTTGATTATTGAAGAACAGAATCGATTAAGAATGGTTTTGATATAATTAAAGTTGATGTTTGTTGTTAACAAAGTTATAAAGTAATACCCAGAATCTATGACGAATCGTTATTAACAAAGTCTTGTGTGGTAGTAAAATGTTAAACAGGTCGAAACCGAAAATTTTACTATGTCTCGTAAATTTGTAGTTTTCGTTCTTGTTTTGATATTGCTGTGTTGCTAAGATGCTCGATTTACTGGTTTATATCAAGGCATTGTTAACAAGGTTTTGAGTCAGTTTTGGTTAAGCCGAAAGGTTGTGTCGCTGTTGCGCCGTTCGTAGCTCTTAAACTTGTGTCGAATTGGCTAACTCATAAGAGTGTGCTAAACGCCCATTTTGGTTAACAAGCCTTGGTCACGTTCTTGCATTGTTATATACTTTTGACGAACTTTTTTTTTTTTTAGTTTCCACCCAGAAAGAATCATATATGATTCGTAAAAATCATATATGATTCGTAAAAAATCATATATGATTCGATTCTTACGAATCATATATGATTCTTATGAATTATATATGATTTCTTAAGAATCATATATGATTCGTAAGAATCATATATGATTTGTTAAAATCGAATCATATATGATTCTTACGAATCATATATGATTTTTCTGAGCGAAAAAAAAAAATTTCATCGAAAAAAAAGTTCGTCGAAAGTATATAACAATGCATATCTATAGAAAGATAATTTAATTCTCGTCGCGATGGTATTTTTTTGTAACTTGACGATTTACGGTTTGCGAAATATTTAAGTTTTAAAAAAAAGGTGGAAGTTTAATTTTTTATTTTGATAAAAAAAAATGAGTGGCTAAGATTGCTTGATTGGTTCTATGGTAAAATTTAGATCTCTAAAAAACTTTTGGCATTTGTTCTATCAGTTGTGAAAGATTGGTTTGGGCCGAGCCCATTGGTTAACATGTAAAACAGTTTTGCTTCCAAAAACGGGCCAAGCCCAGCCTTCGACCAATAATTGAAATAAACCTTGGGCCAAAGCCCACACCAAAATTTCAACACAGCCCAACTATATCTTTTTACAAAAAAACAGGGATGAGCCAATTAATTTTCGATCATTGACAAATTCGTACCCGAGCTATTACCGCGACTCATATTCGTCATATGCATATCAATATTGTTGTCACGTTATAGTTTATATTTAAAACACAAAGAGCACATCAACGACACAATACACATAAGCTATGTATTTCGAAAATCACAAAAACCAAATATAAACTATTTAAGTTATACGTGCTTGAAGCGGGAATTTTTTAAACACTAATTAATGTTTTGTAAACTTACAAAATAACTGCTACTAAACGAATATTTATCACATTAAAACAAACAAGAGCGTGTACGCAAGTGATGCCCATATTTTCCAAGAAAGTAATATAGACTTACGTTTATTTTTACAAATTTAAATAGTAACATTTATTCACGACATGCAATGAGAAACAAAGTGATACTTAACTTAGACATTTTATTTCACACTTAGCACTATAGCATCTTTTAACCAGAAGGTTTACAAAACTCGTCAAAGTCTAACATTTATATGTGATTATTTCCCCCATCTTGTCTTTGATTACTTCCGAACTAAAGACTAATCATTCTCGATATCTTATTCGTTGTACGCTTACATACTTTCATGAGCCAATACACTCAAACATTTAGAAAAATCATTTTCAAACTTAAGTGCCACCACACAAGCAACAATAATAACACAACACTTTAAAACTTTTGAGTTTAATTAAACATTCGTTGAGTCTTGAACTTAAAATATGGACTAAAGCAATGCCTTACTAATCTAGGTCGCGTGTTGGTGCCGAACACTATCTGATTTACTTCACTTTGTGACTGCTTACTCTACTGATCAGGTGAGTTCTCGTAGCCTCACTTTTTAATATGTTTTTCCTTGGGGTGAAAATGGTACAAATGCTTTTCAAACGATTTTATGCTGTGACTTACTATTTACATTGTTTGACAATTATGTGTGTTTGATTGCGATTATGTGGTATGTGGTATAACTTTATTTCATGTGAGCAAGCATGCGCAACTGTTTAACTACGTTTGGAGCCGAAACATTTGATAGTACTATCCGGGGTAGCTCCCCGCTATATTTAATTGTGTGCGACAATCATGGCAGGTTCAGTTGGCGCGAACAAAACTGTTTCTTTGATTACGTGCTATAATTATGTATCACACTCACATTTGTCCTACGCTATTATTCACAACTTCGTGGTTTAACTTTCAAACCTACGAGCTCACCAACATTATATTGACGTTTTCTGATACCATTTTTAAGTGATCATTATTAAGGTAATTGAAGGCACTTTCTTTGGAGTCAGAAACATTGTTATCTTGCTACCATGTTTTCAAGACTAATTGGATTCAACGGAGACATATGTGTTACTTTCAAATTTTAGACCAGAAACATTTTGTAACTTTTAACTACTATTGAAACAATTGCAAGGTATGAATCTATTATGTTATGCGGTGTGCCCTCTTAGTTACACCTTGTATTTCCGCCATCGACGGGGTGTGACAGGAATGCTTTGTTACTTGTGAGAATCTATCTTTCACTTATCCTTTTGTAAACATCTATCATGTGCATTCTTTGATCCATGTTTTTTGTCTTTGATTTTTGTTCTTACTCCAAAAGATCTAAGTTTCGGTTTCGTTAATTTCTTTCATGTTCATTAGATTAGGATGGTTGCATACTTGTGT
>JARVZY010000240.1:0-26770 GCA_030686995.1 Artemisia argyi
GTTCAGGAGGAGTCTTTTCGGGTTGATACTGAACCTGCTTACCCACAACAGGTTTAGTAAACCCCCCTTGACCCGGAATTGTAGAACCTCCTTGCTTACCTTTCTTCTTGTGATTGACAGTCTTGAAACTATCATTAACAGGCTTAGTAGGCTGAACAGGAGGTATAACAACTGTAGGACATTCAGTCAGAGTATGGCCAAATATCTTACACTTGTCACAATGGGGTGGTTTCCACTCATATTCAACCCGTATCTTCTCAATAGTCGAACCCGTACCATCAAGTAATGGTATCTCAACAGTGAGGCTGTCACAAAGCACCTCATCCGATCTCACTTCTATCATGCATCTTGCAAAACTACTACGGCCCCACGATTCCTTACACATTTGGCTTGTAAAAGCATCTAACCTTTTGGGCGTGCCAATCAGTGTGGCAAGAAGACTGAGGCCATCATCAGAAAACATTGCAAGGGGAACATCATGGAATTTAACCCACACCGGGATGTTAGTCAAATCCTCCTTAAGTAGATTAGTGTTCAAAGTCCATGGTTTAAGAATAATAGGAACATTTCTGATCAACCAAGGACCGTTTTCAAGCACATCATCCAAACCTTTCTTCGAATTGAATTTAAAGAAGAAGAATCCCTTTGCATTCATCATTACCTTTTGCACACCAAACTTAGCCCAAGCATTACGTACATAGTATTCAACCACAGGAAAAGCAAGGCGCTGGCCAAGGAAGTAACCGTAAAGAGTATTCTCAAACCTCGTGTTTACCTCTTCCACTACTTTCAAAGGAACTGAAAGATCAACATCATCTTTCTTTTTGCTACATTCCAACCACCGAAAATTAGACCCGTGTTTCTGAGGTTCATTAGAAGTAGCAGCCGCATAAGAACCCGACTTCACTCCACTAGTAGTATCATCCAAAGAGGCATTAGGACCAGAAGCATTCGAAGTAGAGTTATGCCCAGTATCACTTGAAGAGGGAGCCTTATTAGCAACCATCTCACTTTGAATATTAGCCATAGCTTCATCAAAGTTCTTATGTGCATTAGATAGCAAGTGCTTCACAGTTTCATCACTTGTAATTGGCTCCAAGTCATCACCATGTGGTGTATCTTTCGTAAGTGGAACCGGCTCCACTTCGGACGACAAATCAACACCCTCAACATTAACGTTATCATTCCCAGTAGATTTAGCAACAACCTTAGAATTCAAGAATCCCTTATTAATCATCTCCCTCATTACCCATGGCCTCTAATCTAGTTCAAACAGCACGCATGCAATCAAGACGAAAAATAAAAACCCTAATCGCTTAGGGTTTAGAGAGATACGCACAATCACTAACCAATATCCATAATAATCGATCGAATGATAAAGCAATAGAAACAATAGAGATAATATATGGAGAAACCGACTTAGGATTAAAGAGAAGGATTGCGATCACAGATCCCTTATGTCGGCTGAATAAACGATTTATGAAACCCTAAGAATCGATAATCTAAAATCCTCAAGATCCTTATGAATCAAAGCACAAATCGAATCAGAAACAACTAACAAAGAATGTTAAATCATAACTGGCTCAAATTGAAACAAAGAATCAAAAGGGTTTGAAGAATTGAGAAAAAACGATTTGGGAATAGGGGGTTTTTAAAAAATCGCCAAAGGAGTGGATCGGTTAGGGTTAAGTTAGGTTTAGTTTTAACATTAGACATTTGTTTGTACATACCTTAAGTGATTGTTGAAGCATACCCGAGACGTTGAGATGTCAAGGCTTGTTGACTTATGAATTCATAGATGAATTGTGATCACAAGTAACTTAAGCATTTTACGTTATATGTTGTAACTTACATCTTTGTCATCATCAAAACATGAAGAGGATGTTTAGATTAAATATCGTAATATTCATGCCAACAGCCTCTATAAGGGTTCTATTCTTCCTCTCAGCAACCCCATTTTGTTGTGGAGTTCTGGCATTGCTATAATCCCTCTTAATACCCATAGCCCCCACAGAGTTCAATAAGATTGGCATTTTTGAACTCTGTCACATTGTCACACCTAATCCCTTTTATCTTCTTAGTGAGTTGGTTTTCCACAAGGGCCATAAATTCTTTCATAGTGTTAAAGGTTTTCCACAAGGGCCAACTAAACCTACTATAAGCATCAATGATCACAAGACAGAAGTACTTATGGTCAATACTTCTGATGGAAGTTGGACCAAAGAGATCCATGTGCAGCAACTGTAGAGGTTCTGAAATGGTGCAAACAGCATTAATGGCTTTATAAGAAGCCTTGTGTTTCTTCCCTTTATTACAGGTAACACAATTATGTTCATTAGTGAAGATTTTGGAAGGAAGTCCATGAACCAGTCCATTCTTAGCAAGCTTGTTGATAACCTTGATGTTTACATCAGCCATCCTCCTGTGCAATTTTGTAGATTCATCTAAGGATGATTTGGCCACCAAGCATGCTAGATCACCTTCAGGCTTTACATCATTCAAATTGAATGTGTAAAGATTATGATTTCTTGGAACCCTTAGTAGTACAAGATTCTCATCAGGCATTTGGAAATCTTTTGAGAGAATTTTTGGAGTATGCTCGTGTCATAATAAATAATTATATGGCTAGACATATGTGAGCCTATGGGGTCACACACTTATACACAGAGACACCATTTTATAGATTGTATTTATCGTATTTACAATATATAAACGACTACGTAACTCGGGATCAATAACGGGCCATTAAATACTATGTTGGACTTAGTGTTTTTGGATTGGACCAACAATGGGCAAGCCCATTGAAGGCCCAAGTCATGGCCGGCCTACCCAAGGGGTAAAAGGAAGTGATGGAGCTTTTGGAGGGGCTATGTATAATATGTTAATGATAAGACCAAATATGATTTAGTCTTTGATTGATGAGATAAACATGGAAACTAACAAAAAAACGTTTTTCCTCTCTCTCCCTCTCTTGGTTTTGACGGCAAACAAACACACCCTTCTAGGGTTTGTGTTTTTGATCTCTTGTTGGCTTCATCCATTGTAGATGAATCAAGAATCGTGGTTACGTGCTCAAGACTAGCATCGGGTGGTGTTACATGACGTGTAGTGTGGACATATCATAGAGGTGATATACTTTGATCACTTGGGTTTCATTGGTGAATTCATGTGCTTTGGTGATAGTCTCCATTCAATTCAACCGATCACGCTACAAAGGTATAATTGTTATTATTATTATTGATTGATCATATGGCAATATGGATCCTTGTTGGTGATGTTTTCTGCTGCGTTTATATGTTTCATATATGTTTTATATTCATACATCACCTATAGTGGTATCACGAGCCATCATATGTGCCATATGATTATCGGGTATGCATAAAAATTGCTAAATCGGGTGTTTTTTGATGATTTTTGAAACCATGTTTTAAAACAGCCCCTAGGGCTCCATTTTCACATATATGAATGACTCATGAGGAGTCTTATGATCTGTGATTTTTGATCTCATAGCCATTTGTTACGCATATTTTAATTGGTATTCTTATCGGGTACGTGTAAAATGGCCAAAAACGCATTAAATTGATCGATTTATGAAACGATTTCAAATCAGCCCCTATGGCTTAATTTTCTGTGGTAAAATGATGTTAAGAAGGTCCTAGTATCAGTGGGTTTTGAACCTAAGGCCATTTGACATGCGTACCAATCGGGGTTTTAATTCTTGTTAATTATTTCTTCGATTTCGTTGGCTAACAATTTATTTCTTGTCATTTATTTTGTTTTCATGGCAAATACATGCATATTTGTCCATGGAGTTAGCCAACACCTTTTTTTCATCATAATATTATTGTATTATTATCTATATATGCAAAGCTAATGAAAACCTAGACCACTTGTGCATTGAATTGTTGTGAATATTGTTTAATTTCGTGTTTTGGGGTTTTTGCCATTGTTTCGGTATTTATGTAATTATATTATTTTTTGTTGTAGCCATTGTTTGGGCACTTTTACAGTAAGTAGAAAGTATATTAGTTGTATTTTACTTTCAATATCATGTAATCGTGGCTTGGTGGTCAAAGGCGAAAGAGTTAAAGACATTTTTGCCGAAAATAACTGCTGGAACACCAGTTGGAAAAACGGAGTTTCCCGATGATTGGTAAGGAGTTTTTGGCTAAAATTTTTTTTGCAGGTACCCAAGACATGAGACTACAAGTTTCTAGTTTTGAGCTAAGCCCGGGGAATACTACTTCAAGGACTTTTGGGCTCCCGAACACAGAAATTCTGGAAGGACAGCAACTACTTTTCAGTGCATTATGGGCTTTCTACTTGCTCTTGATTGTCTTGGAGCAAGTGAGAGTCCTCCGTTGGTTGTGTGGTTTGTCCCTAGTTGACTCTTGGTTCTCGTGATGGCTCAAGAGACCAAGCATATGTTTTTTCATCGGTTGAGGCTTTGCATATTGAGGTTGTGTGTTTGTGATTTTACTTTTTATATATCTTGTGATCATATGTAAATAGCAAATAGTTTTCTAAAAACTTAAAACGAAACACAAACCATTTTCAAAACTAATTCTTTTGATTTAGTTTTACAAAGTTTTTGAAACTTGAAATCATTGTTTTAAAATAAAAGTTTTTGAAACTAATTCTTTTGGTTAGACTTAAGTTAATAAAAGTTTTTAACTAGTGCTACGAAGGATGAATGCATGCTTCTTTTGTACACCTTTTGATTCACATCAAAAATTTTACCCGTCAAAATTTAAGTCATGCCGTCCAATATTGAGAACACTTGCAATTACCTTTTGCCTATGCGTGGGACCTAGGTTGAATTGTAACCCAAGGTGACTATTCTCTATGCTTGAGACCTAGATATATTCTTGCACGTTCTCAAATTGGACGACTTAATCAAGTTAAGCGGTGAGACCTTGATCCGAGGCAAAGATGGGACTAAACATGCCTACATGACACTAGTTGTTTGACACTAGATGCCATGAGTCGCATAAGGATCTAAGAGTTGCACTTGTAATGCAATTGATGATCGTCGCCTACCAATTGAATCTACTATTGCTAGCAGATCAACTGATGTGATAGTAGAAGCACAATGTGGATCTTAGCCTTTTTCGTAAATTAATTTTTTTTTAAATTATAAACATAGGGTAGTTAATTTATAAAAGGATAATTATCGAAAATACTAAATATGAACTTTGTGAATTCAATTAATGAATTAATGCAACACAAAATGTAAACAAAAGTTTGTTCTTTTCTTGTTAAAAGGATAAAACTAAGTCTTCCTTTCCTTGTAAGAAAGAGAGTTGTTCCTATCCTTTTTCTTTATGAGGAAAAACCATAATAGGAATATTTGAATTTTCCTAATTCTAATCAAACTCAAAGCACACATACTCTAGAAATCGTGATGTCTTGTAAAAGTCAAAACGGTTAAGTATGGTTGCACATCTTATTCCATCAAGTTCGTTTTATAACCCTAGTTCTGGTTTTAAAACCTTGAAGAAATATAAGATATTTGGATAACTAGAGAACACGTTTTCTATAGCTACCAAACTAAAATGAGTTTAAATAATTAGAAAACGGAAATATCAATAAACCGCAAAGTGATAAAGGCAATTACTAGCATGATTACCTAGCAATGTGTCTTAACCCAATAAACATGGAGGAACTGCATGCCTATTTTCAAGTTTAAAATGATGGCTAGCCCATTATATATATATTAGAACTTGATGGACTTCCTTGAATACCTAAGTACATGTTTACTTGTCATAGTGACTCACATTAGCAATAATGTGTAGATATTCAAAGAAAGCAGGAAAGTATCCAATCATCACTCACTCTCCACTGGTGATGTAACACTTTTAATGTTGTCTAATCCAGTGGGAGCTACGTGATTGTATTACTGGTGACGAAACACATGTAATGTTCTCTAATCTAGTGGGAGTTGTAAGCTCTATTAACTTACAAGTTGCCCATCTTATTTCTAGATTGTCTTGAAATAATACATTACTTTCCACATATGAAGCATCATAGTTTTTATGAGAACCATTGCATGAATTTTATTAGATAACTTGTCGCGTTCCTGATGTTGCTTCCTGAAATGTTATCAATAAAATTGTTATGCATGATTCATTATAAAAGCGATAAAGTTCTACACATCTATATAATTTGATTTTTACTAAAATTATATGTTATCTGTGACATTGTCATATTTACTTGCATGATGTTGTTCCATGCACAAGTGGGAAAAATCTTAATTGTGTGCAAGGTACAACATATAAGAATATGACTAATGGTTTTTCTTGACTACAAGGTAAGAAAAATAAGGTTCTACTAGGACTTATACACATAAAATGTATGTTGCCCTAATTAGAAAAAATGTCAAGATAACATGGAAAGCTACTTCAACATATTTACTGAATTGTTTAGTAAATATAATTATGTCTTCTTGTAAATTCATACTTCAACATATTTGCTGAATTGTTTAGTAAATATGATTATGTCTTCTTGTAAATTCGTAATCATGAAGTATGTAATTAACTTGAAATTACTATTGAGGCCAATTGTCGGCACTCATAATTACTTTAGTTGAATATGTTTAGGTCTCTTGTAAAGACATAAACATCAATTCCATTAATTGTTAAAAGACTTATAACATAAAGTAAAGACGTTAATTTGTTATGTCTTCTTGTTAAAGACATGTACACTTACGACGTATAATAAAATATTTAATGTTTATGTTTTCTAGTTAAAACATACACATGAAGTCATTGACTTGGTCAAAGACTTTAAATATAAAGTATGCAGTAGGCTAAAAATACTATTGATGCGATCTGGTATGACTTGGTTGGCAGATACGTAAGCCAAAGAGTATAAGTTCATCTAATGAGTTGTATGATAGTCTCACAACATCTATCCACGTGGAATACCACAACTTTATGGTATGTCCATCATGGATATCGTTTGGTCTTTGATGACTTAAACTCTTTTACCTCCAAAGCAATGAAGGTTAGAAAATTGGATGTGCCATGCGTACACCCAATATGGTTCCAACCCAGAAGGAATTTAAGACACCATTGTATTATGGAATGGGATGAATCCCATTATGTCTTGATTGAAGTTCTGAATTTGTTAAATACTTGAGAGTAAGTAATTAACAAACTAGAATCGAGAACTAACAATGTATTTTGGATGTCCCACTTGAAAAAAATTTATTGTTTTCAAGATGCTGAGTACTTGGAGATTAGTCTCCACTTACAAAAGCAAGTGGGAGCACCTTTAGATCTTGAAGTCATTCAAGAGCTAAATACACAACCTTCTGAGTACACTTGCTAATGTCATACTAAGGTTGAACATACATATGTTAAACCATAGATTGATATCTCTCATTCATAAATCCGCAAGGATAACCCTAACACCTGAATGATGTATTTTTTATATCAATGTTAAGGGACATAAGTTGGAGGATCATAGTGAACCTGCTAACTAAAGAGATGCATTATCAGATCTTGAATCTGATGAATAGCTCAAAACTATGAATGATAAGATGCAGTCCTTGAAAGACAATCACTCATGGAACTTGATTGATCTCTTACCAAATCAGTTAGACTATGAGGTTTAAAATGAGTTTCTTGAACTAGAAGACTTAAAAGGACAAACTTGTACACACATTTAATGCATGCGTAGTAGAAGGAGTTTACTCGTACTCAAGAAATTTATTATGATTAAATCTTCCTACCTACAAACATTAAATGCATAAAGATGATTAATTGTCATACTTGTTTTCATGTAAATGAAATATGACAATAGGATTTCAAAACACTTTTGATTACTTTTACGAGGACGATGAGTAATCAAAAGGTTTTATGAATCTATATAATCTTTATTATGTATGCAAGACATAAGAATCCAAGTGTGGATTAGATCATGCATCTAGGAGCAGAGATCTTAATTTAATCATTAATTTGATTTTGATTAAATAAGATTACTCCTGAGAACTCAGAGTGCAAGTAGGATAAATGAATTTATTTTCTTAAATTTCATATGTTGTTAACATATAAGAAACAATATTCCATCTAAGCTAGACTTTAATCCTTAGCCTGGAATGAACTTTCACTTAAGGAATTTAGGAAATAAAACATACAACCTTGTTGCATGTGTTTATTAGAATAAACATAAGCGGATAATAATCTAAACACAATATGACATGTCATTGAGGGGAGTCTCAATGATCAATCTTACATGATGAGATTGAATGCATGAATGGAAATCTTAAGTTTGACTAAAGGATTCATTATGTAAGTCATATTATGTATTGGATTATTTATATCATTTGCATGAATGCAAGATGAGTTGATAACAACAAATATCTAAGTGAAAGTCGTTAGATAATTGTTAAACGAACAACCTAATGGACCTGCAAAGGACCAAAGATTTGTTCAAAATGTTTACGGATATTCAAGGAGCTCCATTATATTTTCATTCATTGATGCTTATATAACTGAGATGATGCTCAACCCTAGTCGTAGTAGGATGACATCATGAATGATGACACCTCTAACTAGAAGTGCTCAATTGAGAGCATTAATGCATTATACATTAAAAGAATAAGAATACTTTACAGTTTGGGAAACTATTATAATGAC
The DNA here is from genome assembly GCA_030686995.1 of Artemisia argyi. Classification (NCBI taxonomy): domain Eukaryota; kingdom Viridiplantae; phylum Streptophyta; class Magnoliopsida; order Asterales; family Asteraceae; genus Artemisia; species Artemisia argyi. Next base: position 8,643 of record JARVZY010000240.1, read on the forward strand.
TGTCTAAAGTAGGTGTTTTGCTAGCTTCAAACACGCTATGGAATGTATTGTTGCAGTACTCGTATTGTACTTGAATGCACACATACAAAAGGACAATCATCATTCAAAACATTTTTGAATTTTGAAACAAGTATTCTCAAAGTTTACTCAGATGACTACTTGTTGTCTTGTACAACAAAATTGATCATGGTGGAAACATCGGATTCCGATCTATATGTAGTCTTATGCATATCTATTTTTAGTATTTGGATAATGGAACAGTAAGAAGTCGTATTATATATTGAATTGATATACCGGGTATTATCGTCTTCATTTATACTACTGTGTTCAATATTTGCATGTTTAATCCATGAATAATTTATTTATTCTAAAATTGTCCATTGCCAGTTGACGATACGGGAGTATCATCGAATTAAGGCAAATGTGAGCGTGTTGGTGATTTATTTGCCAAACTCATATGTTGTTCATAGTAATGAACATTGGACTGACCCAACCTTCGAGAATTCACTGCATGGATCGGCGTCAATAGTGAATCTCGCAAATGGTTATGTCTCTTATCCTCAGACTTGAGATGCAAATAGGTCTTGCATGTGTGGAATTTCATTCTTTGATATGGTTAAACACTGTCCTGAATAAGGTAGTTATAAAAACCATTTTCAGGAGTGATTTGAAACACATGAATGGCACGTGCATTCAAAATAGGATTTGTTCCTCCACATGTCATGGAGTTAGATACTATTGGGCCCCTCGATGAATTGAACAGATGTTTGTATGGCCGTACCAAAATGAGTTTAAGATGAATCTTAATTCACTTGGTAATCTTGTTCAATATCTAGATCGAGAAACATAATAGTTGAACAAATAGAATGACTTCGATCCATGTCTAGTGTTCAACATAGTATCTGTAACAAAAGGATGGATGACATATAAACCATTTAAATGAGAAGTTTGAGAAACTACCCTCACATATTTCTAGGGGCATTGGCGTGTTGCTAGATGCTAACCTTTGCTTGTATAATTACTTGATTATTATGACATCGCAAGTGGGAGCTGTTGGAGTATGCTCGTATCATAATAAATAATTATATGGCTAGACATATGTGAGTCTATGGGGTCACACACTTATACACAGAGACACCATTTTATAGATTGTATTTATTGTATTTACAATATATAAACGACTACGTAACTCGGGATCAATAACGGGCCATTAAATACTATGTTAGACTTAGTGTTTTTGGATTGGACCAACAATGGGCAAGCCCATTGAAGGCCCAAGTCATGGCCGGCCTACCCAAGGGGTAAAAGGAAGTGACGGAGCTTTTGGAGGGGCTATGTGTAATATGTTAATGATAAGACCAAATATGATTTAGTCTTTGATTGATGAGATAAACATGGAAACTAACAAAAAAACGTTTTTCCTCTCTCTCCCTCTCTTGGTTTTGACGGCAAATAAACACACCCTTCTAGGGTTTATGTTTTTGATCTCTTGTTGACTTCATCCATTGTAGATGAATCAAGAATCGTGGTTACGTGCTCAAGACTAGCATCGGGTGGTGTTACATGACGTGTAGTGTGGACATATCATAGAGGTGATCTACTTTGATAACTTGGGTTTCATTGGTGAATTCATGTGCTTTGGTGATAGTCTCCATTCAATTCAACCGATCACGCTACAAAGGTATAATTGTTATTATTATTATTGATTGATCATATGGCAATATGGATCCTTGTTGGTGATGTTTTCCGCTGCGTTTATATGTTTCATATATGTTTTATATTCATACAGCACCTAAAGAATCAGACAGCCCTCCTCAGTGAATAAGACAGGAAGCTTTTTGTCACAAATTTATGAAACAGAGAACACATTAAAGTTTTGTAGCTCCTTCACATAGTAGACATTCTCAAAATCCACCTTTGGAGCTCTGATGGTTCCTTTACCAGTGATCCTTCCTACTCCACTTCCAAATGTCACTGAGCCTACATTAAAAGGCACAAAGTCATGCAGCTTCTCTTGATTCCCATACATGCTTCTAGAGCACCCACTGTCAACAATTCCTACATCTTTACTCTTTAATGGATGAACCTACAACAACAACAAAAAGATATACAACAACACGAGTTACCAAAGAGAGACTCAAGTCATGAATGACTTGAGCCTGCCTTGTGGATCATTATTATGAAGCCAAGTATATGAGTTAGATCCACCATTGTTCCTGGAACCCCTATCTACAAATGGTCTATTTATTTTCCAAGAACAATCTGCTGAAGACTTGACAGCAGAATCCCAATATTCCCTTCCCAAAAACATTGGGTCATAATAACCAGGCCAATAACCATTTTGAAAGTAATGATTGTTATATCCAGAAAATGGTCTAACTACATGTCATTTCCAATCAGCAGGAAAATATCTACCAGCAGAAACAGACCTATCAGCAGAAACTGAGTTGGTGCTACTGGTGGTGTGGGTTGCCTGTGGAATATATGAAGGTTTGGAATTAATATTGGTCCACTTTGGTCTGGGTCTATGATCAGCAGAAACACCCATCTTACTTTCATAAAAATCACAATCCTTAATCAAATGCAATTTACTTCCACAAACAAAACACTTCTTCTTTCTAGAAGATTTATTCAAACCAAAAGATGTCTTATCACAAACAAAATTATTCAAACAAACACTAGAACCAGAATTGTTTTGTAATGACTTAAAGGAATTGTTTTTCAAATAAATAAATGACAAGTCTTCAGGAGATGTTGTCTTTGAATAAACTTCATCAGCAGCAACTCTAGAGTCAGCAGACTTGACAAAGGACTTTGGTGAGAACTTGGGTGAATTTGTCTCGGCCTTGGAATCACAACTGGCATAACTAGAGGTAGAGGTCTCTGAGGTGTTGTCACTGAAAGAACAAGAGACACATTCATTAAAATCATTACTAGAGACACTTCTAGAGTCAGGGGAGTCATCAGTAGAAAGGTTCCTAGTGCCAGCTTTAAATTGTGATTCAATTGAGTCCTTAGTTTTACAAACAGGGTCTGGTAAGACACTTGACTTTTTGCCGTATAAATGATGTGAGCCATCAAAGTCTGAGGTCTTGGTGGTGGGCATAAACACTCCTCTAATAGGTCCTGGAACAGCATGCATTTCCCATTCTGTTAAGAATTTTGTTTGGCTTACAGGTTTAGGGTTAAACTTACTTTCCTTCACAGAATTATGAAGTACCTCTGCACCTACATATTTCTGAAAACCTAAACCTAGCACAGATGTTACAAACTGACTACTATAGAGCAAGCTAGCTAATTTATCACCAGAAATTAGCCATTCTTTATGCCTAGCCACTTACTTATCCAACTTTTCTTGTAAAACTTGGTTCTCTAGATCAACTCTAGCCTTTTCTTTTTCAGAAAATTTTAACTCATTACTGGTCATCTCTAAATCTCTTTTTAATACCCTAATTTTTTCTTCATAAGCCAATTGATTTTCTTGAAACCAAACCTTTTGTTGCTTTAAAGTTTTAACAGCTTCTTTATTAGCTTGAGCCTGAATAAAACAGTTTTTATATTTTGGTTCCATATCATCATAAGCTTCTTTAAGGGCATTATATTTTATATTACAACCAAAAACACAATCAGACACCTGAGGAGATATGCCCATGAAGGCACAGTCTTCATCACAACTAGCCAGACAAGAGATTTGCTGAGAAGTACTGCTTGCAGCATCATCAGCATCATGTTCCTTCCAGTCAATGCAAGAGTCCATAGAAGTCACCAATATCTTTGATTCTCCAGCTTCCAATTCCTTCTTCCTGTAGGCTGAATACCTTGTACTATCTTCACCCTTCTTAACATTACATTCTCATGAAAAATGGCCATTCTCTCCAAATGAATAGCACTTAACCTGTTTCCTGTCAAATATAGTTGGATCTCTTCCTTTAAAGTTGAGTGGTCTCCCATGTTTCTGCTCAAACCTTCTGACTTTGACATTAAGCATTGCCATTTGCCAGTTCAAATCCAACTCTTCCAAAGCTAGCTCATCAATCTGCTCAAAATCTTCATAAGCTAGTTGCTGCTTTTGGTCATAGTCAGCAACAAACGAATGAAATACATCTTCCATCACATTACTAGTTTGTGGATGACTCTTTGGACCAGTAGATGTGTAAGATAATGTTGTAGAGGAAGTACTTGGACTTGGAGCATATGTGACTTTGTTTGGAGTAGAGCTTACAAAGGCAGAGTGTGATGGAGTTGCTGTATAAGTGGAGTGCCCCTTGATATCAATCTCCAAGCTTCTGAGCTTGTTATACAAGTCATCAAATGAGAGATAGTCCAGGCCACCTTTAGTTTTTAGGGATATACTGACCTGGGACCATAAAGGAGGTAAGGCCCTAAGAAATTTGGAATTAACCTTTTCATTCTCAGGTTTGGCTTGAAGTTGCTGCAACTGACTCAAAATTTTTTGGAACTTATCATATCCCTTGTGAATGCCTTCCTCTTCAGATATCCTGAACTCTTGAAACTCTTGCTTCAGCATGGACTTCCTCATTCTTTTGGATTCCTCATTGCTCCTGAATCATGCTTTAATAGCCAACCAAATTTCCTTGGGATCATCAAGGAAGTGAAAGTCACCCATATGATCATCTGGAATGGCTTGAAGTAAGATGGTTCTTGCTTTGTTCTCCCTTTGTACAACAAGGATTTCTTCCACAGTAGAAGGAGGATAGATGGTAATATTGCCTTTAGAGTCTTTTCCTGTCTTCTTAGGGTTGTTTCCATTCAAGATCACATTCCATAGATTGAAGTCAATACTAGCAATCCAATTCTGCATCTTCATAGCCCATATCTCATATTCATCCTTCCTGAGATAGGGTAACTTGTCATTGCTACTGCTGAGTGTAATCTGCTGAAGCTGTTGTGTTAGGTTGTTGGCGTTGATTGATTGTGAGACATTTGAAGTACTTGAGTCATCCATTGTATGTCAGAAAAAGATGTTGAATAGACAAGTTTGTTTATAGAGATTCTCCTTGTGGCTCTAATACCACTTGTTGGAATCTACCTTCTTGATAGATCTTGAGCTTAAGGATCGATAGCTTGCTAGTGTAATCAATAGCAAAACTATGCAGACAATCTCTGTATATTTGTATCTAAGCGGAATTTAAATACAAACAGTAAACTAAAAACTTTGATCCTCTATGGATCGTAATATTAATAACTAAGACTGTTTTTGGAATCGTCCATAATGCATTGTGGATCAAAGATATTCTAAATATCTTGTCCTAAAATAAGTAAATTCTATCTACTGATTAACTATATCCGCAGAAACTATCCATCAGCAGAATCCAGATCATCAGCAGTATCTTCATAAGCTTCAGCAGGATCCCATCCCAGTGAATGGGTAGGGGCGCATGGATGCATCCTAGATCTATTTCTGTTTCTGATATGATATGATATGATTTGTCTGGTGAATGTGGTTGTGTGTGCAATACACGTCCTTCACATTTATGGGAGCTAGCTACTCCACCCATATGAGGACACCCCTCATTATTGTTTGATTATCTGAGAGGTTTCCCCTCTATATGTTTATGAAGATTTAAGATTATGATATGATATATTTCTGAGCTCATGGTATTATTATGGTTCTGACTCTGTTCGTACAGGTGACTGTATGAATTCCTTACCTAACCTATACATTTTATTTCGTTATTATCCGTTATACCTAAATATGTGTTTTTTTCCAAAGTATAGCATTTGCACTTCACATTTATTTTCAGTTTATTATTGTTATATCCGTTCACTGGGCTTTTTAAGCTCATCCGCATTTTCTTTCACCGCGGCAAGTATTCAAGCTAGCTTTGGGATGGTTTCTGGGATTGAGAGTAGAATTGAATTGAAGATTCTTGACCATAGTTATTTGAAGTAAGTTATTTATTTAAGACTTCCGCTTTTGATATGTTCTGTTTGTTCTGATGTAACGCCATATTATTGTGACATTTCTACCCTTGTCGGGTTGGGGTGTTACAATTTATGGTATCAGAGACAGGTTTGATCGGCAGATCAATAAACCGTAGAGCTTAGGCTATGACCTGTGAGTATTAGGCCTTTAAGTTATGCACCATAGAAATTATGAAACAATTTTTGAGGATTTGTTTTAGGATTTCCTTATATGAAACTTAAGTCATGATTGGTGAGGATTGGGTAGATTAGGATATCTGCGTAAATAGAATTGCTTCCGCATCACTCTGATTCGTGCTTCTGTCTTTAGTTAAGTCCGATAAAATCATTATTTTCGAGGTTAGAAAGTTATGCACGACCTAAAGTTCAGTAATCTAATAAGTTTAGAATGCCTTGAGAACTACACCATTTAAGTTTCACTTTCTGATTTTGATTTCCATCTCTGACTTGTTGACAATTAATTGATGTTTCCTGACCATTCGGAAGATTATTACAACCCTAAGTGTTTGATATATTTTTAGAATTCTTTTGTTTAGGTTGGGTATATTAAGTTTTGACACTAATTGATGTTCCATAAACCTTTTCTATTTCTATAAGAGGTTTGGAGGTTACTAGTCATGAGTATAGGAAATTGTCCACTCCATTATAATAATAAAACTATGTTTACTAAGGTTTTCTTTGGAAGGTTATGATTCTGACAATAATCTGGGTATAGGTTGATTTCCCTAAGTTCTTTCTATTAATAATGATTAGGACATTGACTCCTCCCAAACCAACCAGTTAACCGAGTGCGGTCAATAGGTGTGCCTAGGAGGGAGTGCAAGATATAAAATCCGGTGAAGTATAGGGAAATCCTCGGGTCGTTAAGTCCCAGCGAGGTCGAAATTGTATTTGTAAACGTTTATGGGAATCAGTGATTTGGAAGAGTAACCAGATAATGATTTGGAGTTGATTACACTACTGGATTTGATTGAGATTAACAATATTAACAATTATGAGAAACAAATATGTAGATAAACCTAAAACGTGATTTAAATTTACAATAAACGCGATTGCGTACAAAGAAAAATGTGAGTTTTAAGCCAAAATAAACTAGAGGGGGTAAAAATGAATTTTCTAAAAACTTAATATTAAAAGAAAATTTAATTATAAAAAAAAATTATTTTTTTGATTATTTTATTATTTAATATTAATTAAAAACTATTTTCTATTTAATTTAATCTAATTTAAACTAGTTAAAATTAAGAAAAATACTAAAGTGACTTAGAAAATTATGGAAATTTTTATAAAACTAATTAACCATTACAGGAATCCTAAAAAATTATAAAAAGTTTATAAAATTTATATTTATGCTAATTTAATAATTATTTACTTATTTAATAATTAAAATCTATTTAAACTAATTTAATTATAAAAATTACCAAATGAACAGTAAAAATTATGAAAATTTTCTTAAAAATACTTTATGAATTATAAGAGCTAGGAAAAATATAAAAAGGTACTAGAGATTAAAAATAAGCACTAATGATTTTTATTTTTGATTTTTCAATTAAAATTAATTATAAAAACTACTAAATCTATTCAGAAAATTATGAAAATTTTATACAACTACTTTAATATATTAAGAACTTAGGAAAAATATAAAATTGGAATTTTATTTTTGAAAAAGCAGAAAAATAAGCATAAAATAATCTAAATCAACTGAATAAGCATACTGAATAAGCCACATCTAACAAATAAGCACAATGCAAAAACCACAGGCCAAATGAGGCGATCTGCATCGCTCTGTGGAGCCCACAAGGGTGCTTGGAGGTCCAATTTATGAAAGACCAATTGATTTTATGCTTTTACTGAGCTATTCTAACTTAATGCATCATATCTAGGCTAATTGCAACACATGAAACATACTTGAACACAGTCTATCTTACTACTCCAAACACTCCCTTATGTAAATGATAATGAGATTTTTAATGCCAAAGACTGTTTTAACTTAAAACACTGATTTCATAAGGTTGTATGATGAAGCAATAAGATCATTTAAGTACAAAAACATCAACAACAACAACAGCCTAATACATGAATCAAGATCATGCTACTTTTGACAATGAACTTGGAATATGGAGCAACATTGAAAATTAATGAACCAGTATAAAATTTTAAGCAATACTTCAACTAACATATACCAAAGGAACATAAAAAACACAGAGATAAGCAGATTTAACTACTTCTAGAACAAATAAGCAAGATTGAGTAATATGGCTTATAAATGATTTTCAAGCAAAGAACATGAACCAAAGAACCAAACTCATCCTAAACCTCCCCCGAGGTTCTAAAACCATGGCCTTCCTAAATTCACCATGCTCCTTGCTTAGCTTCTTCTTGTACATTGATTTTTGATTTTACACTATTTTTTTCTGATTTTTTTAGTATTTTTTAGTAAACTGAGTTGAGACAAGTTAAAATGAGTAGGAAGCTTATAGAAGCTGTTCAATAACTTATGTTACGCCAAAGAAAAAGAAAACAACAACTTGTAACAACATAAAAGCTAAAATGAGGTTTTCACTTGAAACTTGAAATTTCTAAATTAGGACTGAAAGCTTGAATTTAAAGTTAAAGATAGTTGTTATTACACTAAAATTATTGAATACAATACTTTTTAGCTAAAAATTACAACTAGAATTGAGAATTACACTAAAACGACATACTACACTAAGCTACAACTACTACTTCTTCTCCTTTCTTCTCTTTCTTCTTATAGGTGAGGATTAGGGTTTTTGGAGTCTTTTTGAGCATTTCCTACTTCATCTTCTGTCCATTGGATAAGCAGAATCCATCCTAGCCGTCTAATTAGTTTTGGTGGGAAAATTAGCTCTAAGCTAATTGGGGTCTGTGAGGGTGCAGGCTAGGGGTTATAGGGGTGGTGGAGGTGATGGGTGAGCAGAGGAGGTGATGGGTGAGCAAGTTGTGAGCAAGTAGAGGGAAAACCAGGTGGTTTGGTTGCAGTGGTGTGGAGGGAAACCGAGGGAAGACGGTGGGTTTGACCTGGTGGTTTGACCCAGGTTTTATTAGAATGGGAGATGGGCCTAGGGGAAGTGGGCTTGGCATGGTGGATCAGGTCTTGGATTTGGATTGTATTTGTGGATTGGATTAAGAGTTATAGGGGTTGGGTTAATTTAGTACCAAGGGTCCGTTTGGTTTAATTGAAATAACAAGGACCAAGTTTGTAATTAACTGAAAATTAAGGGGCTGAGTTTGTAAATTTCCCAAAATACTCCAAGGGTAAAACTTACCAAGCTTGAATAATACAAAGACCATATTTGATATTTTCCATATTTGAAATTCCTAGGGACCAATTATGTCAAATCTGAAACTTCAAGGACTAAACTTGTAATTTCTTCAAACTTTTCACCCAGGGACCAAACTTGACACTTGTGAATTCCCAAGGACCAAAGTTGACCTTTTCTTCTAAAATCCAATGCTCAGGGGCCAATCTTGTTAATTTCTAATTGGGGTCTGTGAGGGTGCAGGCTAGGGGTTATAGGGGTGGTGGAGGTGATGGGTGTGTAGAGGAGGTGATGGGTGAGCAAGTGGTGAGCAAGTGGAGGGAAAACCAGGTGGTTTGGTTGCAGTGGTGTGGAAGGAAAATCAGGGAAGACGGTGGGTTTGACTTGATGGTTTGACCCCGGTTTTATTAGAATGGGAGATGGGCCTAGGGGAAGTGGGCTTGGCATGGTGGATCAGGTGTTGAATTTGGATTGTATTTGTGGAATGGATTAAGAGTTATAGGGGTTGGCTTAATTTAGTACCAAGGGCCCGTTTGGTTTAATTGAAATAACAAGGACCAAGTTTGTAATTAACTGAAAATTAAGGGGCTGAGTTTGTAAATTTCCCAAAACACTCCAAGGGTAAAACTTGCCAATATTGAATAATACAAGGACCATATTTGATATTTTCCATATTTGAAATTCCCAGTGACCAATTATGTCAAATCTGAAACTTCAGGGACTAAACTTGTAATTTCTTCAAACTTTTCACCCAGGGACCAAACTTGACACTTGTGAATTCCCAAGGACCAAAGTTGACCTTTTCTTCTAAAATCCAATGCTCAGGGGCCAATCTTGTTAATTTCTAATTGGGGTCTGTGAGGGTGCAGGCTAGGGGTTATAGGGGTGGTGGAGGTGATGGGTGAGTAGAGGAGGTGATGGGTGAGCAAGTGGTGAGCAAGTGGAGGGAAAACCAGGTGGTTTGGTTGCAGTGGTGTGGAAGGAAAATCAGGGAAGACGGTGGGTTTGACTTGATGGTTTGACCCCGGTTTTATTAGAATGGGAGATGGGCCTAGGGGAAGTGGGCTTGGCATGGTGGATCAGGTGTTGAATTTGGATTGTATTTGTGGAATGGATTAAGAGTTATAGGGGTTGGCTTAATTTAGTACCAAGGGCCCGTTTGGTTTAATTGAAATAACAAGGACCAAGTTTGTAATTAACTGAAAATTAAGGGGCTGAGTTTGTAAATTTCCCAAAACACTCCAAGGGTAAAACTTGCCAATATTGAATAATACAAGGACCATATTTGATATTTTCCATATTTGAAATTCCCAGTGACCAATTATGTCAAATCTGAAACTTCAGGGACTAAACTTGTAATTTCTTCAAACTTTTCACCCAGGGACCAAACTTGACACTTGTGAATTCCCAAGGACCAAAGTTGACCTTTTCTTCTAAAATCCAATGCTCAGGGGCCAATCTTGTTAATTTCTAATTGGGGTCTGTGAGGGTGCAGGCTAGGGGTTATAGGGGTGGTGGAGGTGATGGGTGAGTAGAGGAGGTGATGGGTGAGCAAGTGGTGAGCAAGTGGAGGGAAAACCAGGTGGTTTGGTTGCAGTGCTGTGGAAGGAAAATCAGGGAAGACGGTGGGTTTGACTTGATGGTTTGACCCCGGTTTTATTAGAATGGGAGATGGGCCTAGGGGAAGTGGGCTTGGCATGGTGGATCAGGTGTTGAATTTGGATTGTATTTGTGGAATGGATTAAGAGTTATAGGGGTTGGCTTAATTTAGTACCAAGGGTCCGTTTGGTTTAATTGAAATAACAAGGACCAAGTTTGTAATTAACTGAAAATTAAGGGGCTGAGTTTGTAAATTTCCCAAAACACTCCAAGGGTAAAACTTGCCAATATTGAATAATACAAGGACCATATTTGATATTTTCCATATTTGAAATTCCCAGTGACCAATTATGTCAAATCTGAAACTTCAGGGACTAAACTTGTAATTTCTTCAAACTTTTCACCCAGGGACCAAACTTGACACTTGTGAATTCCCAAGGACCAAAGTAGAATTTTTCTTATAAAATCCAATGCTCAGGGGCCAATCTTGTTAATTTCTAATTGGGGTCTGTGAGGGTGCAGGCTAGGGGTTATAGGGGTGGTGGAGGTGATGGGTGAGTAGAGGAGGTGATGGGTGAGCAAGTGGTGAGCAAGTGGAGGGAAAACCAGGTGGTTTGGTTGCAGTGGTGTGGAAGGAAAATCAGGGAAGACGGTGGGTTTGACTTGATGGTTTGACCCCGGTTTTATTAGAATGGGAGATGGGCCTAGGGGAAGTGGGCTTGGCATGGTGGATCAGGTGTTGAATTTGGATTGTATTTGTGGAATGGATTAAGAGTTATAGGGGTTGGCTTAATTTAGTACCAAGGGTCCGTTTGGTTTAATTGAAATAACAAGGACCAAGTTTGTAATTAACTGAAAATTAAGGGGCTGAGTTTGTAAATTTCCCAAAACACTCCAAGGGTAAAACTTGCCAATATTGAATAATACAAGGACCATATTTGATATTTTCCATATTTGAAATTCCCAGTGACCAATTATGTCAAATCTGAAACTTCAGGGACTAAACTTGTAATTTCTTCAAACTTTTCACCCAGGGACCAAACTTGACACTTGTGAATTCCCAAGGACCAAAGTAGAATTTTTCTTATAAAATCCAATGCTCAGGGGCCAATCTTGTCAATTTCCAAACTTGAGGGACCATTTCTGCCAATTTTGTAAACTTTTGCTCCCAGGACAATTTTTGGCATTTTGTGATTCCACAAAGTGTATTTTGACAATCTGAGCTCAAAAGTGGTAATTTGCTTCCCCGGTTTTGGTTTTTGACACGTTTTCCAAACTCGTGCTCGTTTTTATCCTTTTTGGCCTGATTTTTGCCAATTTCTGAAATATCCGTTCCTGCACGATCACAAACACAAAAGTACAATATCTTTGGCAATTATGGTTAGTTTGTGTCTGTTTTGGTCTTAATATGGCCAGAAAAAGGTGTGTGAATAAGCACACACCCGACATCACATAATAATAAGGAAGATTGACAATGGTTTGATTGAATCTTTAGAATATTAAGTTTTCTTTGGAAGTTTAGTATTATGATTATTCTGCGTCTGTTCGCTAAGTTTATGATTATGAGTATTCTGGTAAGTTTCGTTTTCCGTTCGACCTTATTGATAATAATTGATTCTGCTAGATTCTGGGAAGAAGAGAAGAATTGTTAGGTTGATATTAGGTTGTTTTATTCACGACTTGAGATAAAGTATGGTCGCCATGAAAGTATATTTATATAATGCAAATATTATGACGCCTGGCCAACATGATAATATTTCTGTCATATAAAGTACTCTCATTGTGAGCATTTGACATCTTGGGAAGTGATTGAGGAGCATTAGATGTTTGCTAGTTGAATTATTCGCGATAAGTGAGACTTTAGAATTTATTCTATTCATCTATGCTCTGTTTTCATCATTAGATATCTGAATAAGTTCGAATTCTCATCGTATGTTTGTTGATCGTTACTCATCCGTTAAGAATTTTAGAACTCATTATAGAGTTTCCTATCGTCTGAATTTCCACACTCAATCTGTTTTATGATATTAGTTATCTGTTGCTAGTACGCATCCGCTGAATTGATTTATGATTTGATTTGAATAAGATATGAAGTTATGAATTCTGATAAGGAAGATCTGTTTGTCTATTAGAATCTGTTAGAAAGGTTATTCTGAATTAAAGTTATTTCTGTAACTAAAAGATTCTGTGTTCATTTCGCCCAGGCAATTTCTGTAATCTGATTCGTTTCCGTCTGTTCTATTTATTCAATTTCCGAGGACGTAAATTTTTTTTATAGGAGAAGAAGTTGTAATACCTAAAATTCTAAAAAAGACAAAATTACCAAAATACCCTTAAGTTCAAAGAAATTTAAATAACAACTAAACAATATCAAATAAATATTAGAAATTTGAGACTTTGTAACATATGATCCTAATAAATTGTGTATGACTAAAATTTGTTACTTTGGTAAAATAATAATAATTTCGGCATAATATCTATATATATGAATCGATTTTATTATTTATATATATGTATATATATATTTAAATAGAAACAAATCTAAAAACAAATAGGAAACATGTATAAACTTTTAAATTGGACTTATCACAAATTAAAGCGGCTAAGATAAGTGTTATACCTTATATATATATATATATATATATATATATATATATATATATATATATATATATATATATATATATATATATATACACACATGTTTTATAATTTAAAAAACCCTAACCAACTATTAAACTAAAGTCGACACCCCAAAATTCCATATAGTCGTTCCAAGTTTTCCACAGCTTCCCAAGTATTTTTCCTGGTCTCTAACAAGTTCAAAGAAGTTGAGAAAAATAGTGGTTTCAATTGTGGGTGATTAAATCAAGCTAGGGGTTTGTTTATGTCGGTTTTGGTAATTTTTAAATCACTTTATATATCATATATAATCTGTAGAAAATATTAGAATCGATTCATGCTAGCTAATATGATCATACGAAATTATATAGGTTATTAAACCCTAAATCGAGTTAAAATTATGAATATAGCCATGCTACTTATTGAGGTTTGGTTTATATTTTTTTCAGGTCCTATAAACATCATATAACATCAGAAAAATAAGTTTCATAATTTTCAAGACCAAGAAACCATGTTTGGGAATTATTTTATAATAGGTTTATTAGATAAAAATTAAATAAAAGTAAAGAAATAAAATTAGGGTTAGGGTTAGGGTTTTTGATATTTAATCTGATCATTAATAGTGTTTTAAGGTTGTAATTAATGTTAGTAATGATTGGGTAACTTAGGGTTAGGGTTTGGTTGTTTTTAATTAAAATCGATTTGTTTTTAAATTGTAAAGGGTGTGTTTTGTAATTTTGTAAACATGTGGGATATTTTTATAACACTACTACAAAAAACGTTATATAGAACGGTTGAAACACCTCAAATAGATCGGTTATGAACAACTCTAACTAAGGGTGATCTATTTGAGGGGAACACAAATAGATCGGTTGATAACCGATCTTATTAATGTCACAATAAGATCAGTTAATACATAAGAGCCGATCTTTTTAAGGCAATTTTCAAACAAACAAAAAAATGTTTCCAAATTTTCATCAGAATGCATATCTTTACACAGAATTTCCATTAACTCATAACAAATACAACAATATATTAATACAAATGGCTGCAACAAAACATCCTAGTATCCGAAACCAAATGACTTTAACAAACACAACAACGATAAAATATCCAATGACAAAGTCGATTGAGCAACAATAACATGTCCATTCAAAACCTCACTTGGTTGCAGTTGTAGAACAAAACAAGCTGCCAGTTGATAGTTCACACTAGCGAATTTGTATATCCAGGACAATGGATCCCTTGACAATTCTTCCAATGACAACTTCAAAAGACTGCATAATTACATATCCACAAAAAGGCAATGTTGTAAAAAAAACCAAAAACTTATTACCAATTTTATATATGTTCACAGAATTACAAATAGTGATTCACATTTGTGCAATTTCTATGATGTGCAATTTCTAAAAGAAAGATTAAATGCTAATGTTTAGTTTTTTCTCCTAACGAAGCCTCAACTTTCAAAGTATCTAATTTAATCAAGGTCCAACACTAGCTAGTCGTTGCATCAGTCCCTTATGATGACAGTTAGCTATGACTAAAACATATAACATACATAAGATTTTATTCTGAAACATACATACATGAAATTTTAAGTAAAACATGGTCCTAAGTCAATCTATATAGAAGAGTCTAACAATGTTTGTGCCTGCTATCTACTTATGTTAATGAATCTGGTTAATGTAGACCATTAGCCATTTGCAAATAGTAAGGTTTTTGATATGTAAATAAAACAAATTTGTATGTCTATAAACAATAGTGCTGCAAGAGAGTCATACTAACTTGAACTCAGCTACTTAACTGAATATTTTACAAGAAAACATAACTTAGCAGTTTAGTAACATAAGAATGCTTACCGGAATGCTATGATTTACACAAGTAAATAGAAAAGAGAGCAGGATTACCTAGTTTGTGGAAGATGAGAACCGAATTTTCCCCTTTCCAACTGGCCCTGCATTCAATATTTCAACACAATGATGTCACTACAATTATCTGAATTGTTTTATTTGAGCCGTTATAAGATCAAACACAGCCCAAAAATCGACCCCTTGGCACCCCTAAAGACTAATTCTGAAACAGCTAGCGTACCTATCAAATCCATTCGCTTGCGCAATCAAAGATTCAAAGGGAGCACTAGGCACAAAATTAGCCACAACAAGTCGTATGCAGCGTACATGCCCATTCACAGCCGCAAAATGGAGAGCTGTTCTCCCACTAAGATAGTCGGCCCTTTTAACTTAAACATACACAATTTGAAAACAGCCAGATATGTCAGATTTATTAGCTACTGATATTTCTAGGCTTCTAGCTCAGCAAAATTTCAGGAAAATGACACGTATAATAAACATGCTTAGAGTTAATTTCTGTTTTAGTGAATGTACATTCAAAAGCAAAGTTTAAGGGCCTCTGTTCTAAACTTACGACATATAATAAACCTGGTTATCAGAATAATCCTTACTTGATTATGAACTTTTAACAAAGGCCCTTAACCGTGAATTCTGATACTACATTCTATAAACAGAAATTATCAAAAAGTAGGTTTCGCTTACATTCAACTTTCACCTATAGTTAACAAATAACAACGACAACTTACATTGCATCTAAAGAGCAAAAGGCTTTGAACAACTTCCCAATGCCCATATCGACAAGCTTGCATCAACGACGTCTACATGTACACCACAATTCAATAATTAGACACAATTCACACAAATCCCCATTTTTGTTGTTGCATCAATGCCGTCTAGGCGTCTACATATAAATTAAAAAAGTTTCCATTCCCAAATCCCAAATACCAAACTCCAATATCCTTCAAAAAAAAAAAAAAAAATAAAAAACCCAATATCGAAAACCAACTCATCTCCCTAAAAAGGGGAATCCTTACATCAAGTTAGTATCAAAAGTTTAAGACAACCATTATTAGCTCAATTTCAAACAAAACAAACCTCAATTCCAATAAAAAAAATTCACTAATTTCATAGCTAAATTATCACAAGATCAAATCTTTTATACCTGACCACAATAATTTCTTGAATTAACATCAGCTCCATTATCAAGCAACAATGCAACAATCTACACAAAAAGAAAAACCCTTTTAACAGTTCAAATAAAAAAGCCAAAAGACAAATTAAAGACTTCAACCAAACATTCAATCTTTCAACACAATGATGTCACTACGATTATATTCAGTTCAAAATATTGAATTCAAAATCTAATAAACAACTTACACAAAACAAATATGTTGCAGCGGGTGGAGCACGAAGGGACGAACGGCGATGTCGACGAAGAAATCGGATTGAATTTGGTCGGAAATTGACGGCTGGTAATAGTTAAAAACCTAGGGTTTCAAAGGTTTAAGGGTTTGGGGAAAATGTAAGATGAACATATAGGGTTTGATGATGAAAAAAGAGTAGTAGATCTGCTTTTTGTGTGAAAGCGGGATATTGAAAACAAAGCGGGATAACGAAAATATTGGAAAGATAAAAAGCCCGCTTCTTATAAATGGATCGGTGGTGTTGTATATAACCCATCTTTTTAAGTGAAAACACAAATAAAACGGGCCTTTTAGTAAAGGGTGATCTATTTAACCTAATAAGAACGGCTTTTTTTAGAACCGATCTTTTTGAAGTGATCTCAATAACCTTTTTGAAGTGATCTTTTTGAAGTGATCTTTTTTTACAATATGAGGGTGTGATGTGTTAATTTTGCAAGTAAAAGGTTTAAATAGTAAATTATGTAATTATTAAATTCGCATTGTAATTATTATAAATAGAGGGTTAGTTTTGTAAATTATGAAAACCAGACGGTTATTTGTATATAAATTATTTGAGGAACTATAGGTGTAAGTTTGGTAATTAAAAGGATTTATTTGTAATTTATATAATTAAAAAGGTATAAATTGTATTTATTTTAATTATAGGGTTAAACTTGTAAATTATGGAAGTTAAGGGCTGTTTTGTACATATATTAAATGGAAAAGTAATATGTGTAATTTCTGATAATTAAAGGCTTAATGTGTAAATATGAATATTATAAGGGTTAAATTGTAATTTATTTAATTAAAAGGTTTAATTTGTAACATTATTTAAAACTAAAGGGTTGGAATTGTAAATATGGGAAACTTAGGGATTAAGGTGATAAAATATGAAACATATGATATTTACATTTAAAACCTTACCCTATAATATAATTACACTTTAAACCCTAAACTATTATTAATTGTCATAATTAAACCCTGAAACTGTATTAACGATTATTTGACTACCTAACTTAGTAATTATATGAAATCTTGCAAAATTTGTAAACTAGTAAATAAGAAAACTTTCTAACTATGAAGACTTACTAATTCTGGAAAAATGCTAAAAGTGGAAAATTACTAAAGGTGGAAAGAAGACTTAAAATGAAATATGAATAAGTAAATGAATGAACAAGTTATTAATAAATAGTACATTATGTGTAGATTTCTGAAGAAGGGTATTACTTCCTCATTTGATCTGTTCAATTCTGTCAGCTTTGATTTTGAGGTACGGATATTCTGACCTTACTTTTAAGGTTTCCTTCGTGATTACAACCTCTGTTATGAACTTTCTGTTTGAACCTTTACTTTATAAACCTTCACTATGAACTTCTGTTATGAACCTTTGATCATGAACCTTTGTTTTTCTGAACTTTTTGATT